>OU452298.1:11119820-11126973 GCA_911728535.1 Pammene fasciana
TTAGGTTAGGTTAGGTTAGGTTAGGTTAGGTTAGGTTAGGTTAGGTTAGGTTAGGTTAGGTTAGGTTAGGTTAGGTTAGGTTAGGTTAGGTTAGGTTAGGTTAGGTTAGGTTAGGTTAGGTTAGGTTAGGTTAGGTTAGGTTAGGTTAGGTTAGGTTAGGTTAGGTTAGGTTAGGTTAGGTTAGGTTAGGTTAGGTTAGGTTAGGTTAGGTTAGGTTAGGTTAGGTTAGGTTAGGTTAGGTTAGGTTAGGTTAGGTTAGGTTAGGTTAGGTTAGGTTAGGTTAGGTTAGGTTAGGTTAGGTTAGGTTAGGTTAGGTTAGGTTAGGTTAGGTTAGGTTAGGTTAGGTTAGGTTAGGTTAGGTTAGGTTAGGTTAGGTTAGGTTAGGTTAGGTTAGGTTAGGTTAGGTTAGGTTAGGTTAGGTTAGGTTAGGTTAGGTTAGGTTAGGTTAGGTTAGGTTAGGTTAGGTTAGGTTAGGTTAGGTTAGGTTAGGTTAGGTTAGGTTAGGTTAGGTTAGGTTAGGTTAGGTTAGGTTAGGTTAGGTTAGGTTAGGTTAGGTTAGGTTAGGTTAGGTTAGGTTAGGTTAGGTTAGGTTAGGTTAGGTTAGGTTAGGTTAGGTTAGGTTAGGTTAGGTTAGGTTAGGTTAGGTTAGGTTAGGTTAGGTTAGGTTAGGTTAGGTTAGGTTAGGTTAGGTTAGGTTAGGTTAGGTTAGGTTAGGTTAGGTTAGGTTAGGTTAGGTTAGGTTAGGTTAGGTTAGGTTAGGTTAGGTTAGGTTAGGTTAGGTTAGGTTAGGTTAGGTTAGGTTAGGTTAGGTTAGGTTAGGTTAGGTTAGGTTAGGTTAGGTTAGGTTAGGTTAGGTTAGGTTAGGTTAGGTTAGGTTAGGTTAGGTTAGGTTAGGTTAGGTTAGGTTAGGTTAGGTTAGGTTAGGTTAGGTTAGGTTAGGTTAGGTTAGGTTAGGTTAGGTTAGGTTAGGTTAGGTTAGGTTAGGTTAGGTTAGGTTAGGTTAGGTTAGGTTAGGTTAGGTTAGGTTAGGTTAGGTTAGGTTAGGTTAGGTTAGGTTAGGTTAGGTTAGGTTAGGTTAGGTTAGGTTAGGTTAGGTTAGGTTAGGTTAGGTTAGGTTAGGTTAGGTTAGGTTAGGTTAGGTTAGGTTAGGTTAGGTTAGGTTAGGTTAGGCTAGGTTAGGTTAGGTTAGGTTAGGTTAGGTTAGGTTAGGTTAGGTTAGGTTAGGTTAGGTTAGGTTAGGTTAGGTTAGGTTAGGTTAGGTTAGGTTAGGTTAGGTTAGGTTAGGTTAGGTTAGGTTAGGTTAGGTTAGGTTAGGTTAGGTTAGGTTAGGTTAGGTTAGGTTAGGTTAGGTTAGGTTAGGTTAGGTTAGGTTAGGTTAGGTTAGGTTAGGTTAGGTTAGGTTAGGTTAGGTTAGGTTAGGTTAGGTTAGGTTAGGTTAGGTTAGGTTAGGTTAGGTTAGGTTAGGTTAGGTTAGGTTAGGTTAGGTTAGGTTAGGTTAGGTTAGGTTAGGTTAGGTTAGGTTAGGTTAGGTTAGGTTAGGTTAGGTTAGGTTAGGTTAGGTTAGGTTAGGTTAGGTTAGGTTAGGTTAGGTTAGGTTAGGTTAGGTTAGGTTAGGTTAGGTTAGGTTAGGTTAGGTTAGGTTAGGTTAGGTTAGGTTAGGTTAGGTTAGGTTAGGTTAGGTTAGGTTAGGTTAGGTTAGGTTAGGTTAGGTTAGGTTAGGTTAGGTTAGGTTAGGTTAGGTTAGGTTAGGTTAGGTTAGGTTAGGTTAGGTTAGGTTAGGTTAGGTTAGGTTAGGTTAGGTTAGGTTAGGTTAGGTTAGGTTAGGTTAGGTTAGGTTAGGTTAGGTTAGGTTAGGTTAGGTTAGGTTAGGTTAGGTTAGGTTAGGTTAGGTTAGGTTAGGTTAGGTTAGGTTAGGTTAGGTTAGGTTAGGTTAGGTTAGGTTAGGTTAGGTTAGGTTAGGTTAGGTTAGGTTAGGTTAGGTTAGGTTAGGTTAGGTTAGGTTAGGTTAGGTTAGGTTAGGTTAGGTTAGGTTAGGTTAGGTTAGGTTAGGTTAGGTTAGGTTAGGTTAGGTTAGGTTAGGTTAGGTTAGGTTAGGTTAGGTTAGGTTAGGTTAGGTTAGGTTAGGTTAGGTTAGGTTAGGTTAGGTTAGGTTAGGTTAGGTTAGGTTAGGTTAGGTTAGGTTAGGTTAGGTTAGGTTAGGTTAGGTTAGGTTAGGTTAGGTTAGGTTAGGTTAGGTTAGGTTAGGTTAGGTTAGGTTAGGTTAGGTTAGGTTAGGTTAGGTTAGGTTAGGTTAGGTTAGGTTAGGTTAGGTTAGGTTAGGTTAGGTTAGGTTAGGTTAGGTTAGGTTAGGTTAGGTTAGGTTAGGTTAGGTTAGGTTAGGTTAGGTTAGGTTAGGTTAGGTTAGGTTAGGTTAGGTTAGGTTAGGTTAGGTTAGGTTAGGTTAGGTTAGGTTAGGTTAGGTTAGGTTAGGTTAGGTTAGGTTAGGTTAGGTTAGGTTAGGTTAGGTTAGGTTAGGTTAGGTTAGGTTAGGTTAGGTTAGGTTAGGTTAGGTTAGGTTAGGTTAGGTTAGGTTAGGTTAGGTTAGGTTAGGTTAGGTTAGGTTAGGTTAGGTTAGGTTAGGTTAGGTTAGGTTAGGTTAGGTTAGGTTAGGTTAGGTTAGGTTAGGTTAGGTTAGGTTAGGTTAGGTTAGGTTAGGTTAGGTTAGGTTAGGTTAGGTTAGGTTAGGTTAGGTTAGGTTAGGTTAGGTTAGGTTAGGTTAGGTTAGGTTAGGTTAGGTTAGGTTAGGTTAGGTTAGGTTAGGTTAGGTTAGGTTAGGTTAGGTTAGGTTAGGTTAGGTTAGGTTAGGTTAGGTTAGGTTAGGTTAGGTTAGGTTAGGTTAGGTTAGGTTAGGTTAGGTTAGGTTAGGTTAGGTTAGGTTAGGTTAGGTTAGGTTAGGTTAGGTTAGGTTAGGTTAGGTTAGGTTAGGTTAGGTTAGGTTAGGTTAGGTTAGGTTAGGTTAGGTTAGGTTAGGTTAGGTTAGGTTAGGTTAGGTTAGGTTAGGTTAGGTTAGGTTAGGTTAGGTTAGGTTAGGTTAGGTTAGGTTAGGTTAGGTTAGGTTAGGTTAGGTTAGGTTAGGTTAGGTTAGGTTAGGTTAGGTTAGGTTAGGTTAGGTTAGGTTAGGTTAGGTTAGGTTAGGTTAGGTTAGGTTAGGTTAGGTTAGGTTAGGTTAGGTTAGGTTAGGTTAGGTTAGGTTAGGTTAGGTTAGGTTAGGTTAGGTTAGGTTAGGTTAGGTTAGGTTAGGTTAGGTTAGGTTAGGTTAGGTTAGGTTAGGTTAGGTTAGGTTAGGTTAGGTTAGGTTAGGTTAGGTTAGGTTAGGTTAGGTTAGGTTAGGTTAGGTTAGGTTAGGTTAGGTTAGGTTAGGTTAGGTTAGGTTAGGTTAGGTTAGGTTAGGTTAGGTTAGGTTAGGTTAGGTTAGGTTAGGTTAGGTTAGGTTAGGTTAGGTTAGGTTAGGTTAGGTTAGGTTAGGTTAGGTTAGGTTAGGTTAGGTTAGGTTAGGTTAGGTTAGGTTAGGTTAGGTTAGGTTAGGTTAGGTTAGGTTAGGTTAGGTTAGGTTAGGTTAGGTTAGGTTAGGTTAGGTTAGGTTAGGTTAGGTTAGGTTAGGTTAGGTTAGGTTAGGTTAGGTTAGGTTAGGTTAGGTTAGGTTAGGTTAGGTTAGGTTAGGTTAGGTTAGGTTAGGTTAGGTTAGGTTAGGTTAGGTTAGGTTAGGTTAGGTTAGGTTAGGTTAGGTTAGGTTAGGTTAGGTTAGGTTAGGTTAGGTTAGGTTAGGTTAGGTTAGGTTAGGTTAGGTTAGGTTAGGTTAGGTTAGGTTAGGTTAGGTTAGGTTAGGTTAGGTTAGGTTAGGTTAGGTTAGGTTAGGTTAGGTTAGGTTAGGTTAGGTTAGGTTAGGTTAGGTTAGGTTAGGTTAGGTTAGGTTAGGTTAGGTTAGGTTAGGTTAGGTTAGGTTAGGTTAGGTTAGGTTAGGTTAGGTTAGGTTAGGTTAGGTTAGGTTAGGTTAGGTTAGGTTAGGTTAGGTTAGGTTAGGTTAGGTTAGGTTAGGTTAGGTTAGGTTAGGTTAGGTTAGGTTAGGTTAGGTTAGGTTAGGTTAGGTTAGGTTAGGTTAGGTTAGGTTAGGTTAGGTTAGGTTAGGTTAGGTTAGGTTAGGTTAGGTTAGGTTAGGTTAGGTTAGGTTAGGTTAGGTTAGGTTAGGTTAGGTTAGGTTAGGTTAGGTTAGGTTAGGTTAGGTTAGGTTAGGTTAGGTTAGGTTAGGTTAGGTTAGGTTAGGTTAGGTTAGGTTAGGTTAGGTTAGGTTAGGTTAGGTTAGGTTAGGTTAGGTTAGGTTAGGTTAGGTTAGGTTAGGTTAGGTTAGGTTAGGTTAGGTTAGGTTAGGTTAGGTTAGGTTAGGTTAGGTTAGGTTAGGTTAGGTTAGGTTAGGTTAGGTTAGGTTAGGTTAGGTTAGGTTAGGTTAGGTTAGGTTAGGTTAGGTTAGGTTAGGTTAGGTTAGGTTAGGTTAGGTTAGGTTAGGTTAGGTTAGGTTAGGTTAGGTTAGGTTAGGTTAGGTTAGGTTAGGTTAGGTTAGGTTAGGTTAGGTTAGGTTAGGTTAGGTTAGGTTAGGTTAGGTTAGGTTAGGTTAGGTTAGGTTAGGTTAGGTTAGGTTAGGTTAGGTTAGGTTAGGTTAGGTTAGGTTAGGTTAGGTTAGGTTAGGTTAGGTTAGGTTAGGTTAGGTTAGGTTAGGTTAGGTTAGGTTAGGTTAGGTTAGGTTAGGTTAGGTTAGGTTAGGTTAGGTTAGGTTAGGTTAGGTTAGGTTAGGTTAGGTTAGGTTAGGTTAGGTTAGGTTAGGTTAGGTTAGGTTAGGTTAGGTTAGGTTAGGTTAGGTTAGGTTAGGTTAGGTTAGGTTAGGTTAGGTTAGGTTAGGTTAGGTTAGGTTAGGTTAGGTTAGGTTAGGTTAGGTTAGGTTAGGTTAGGTTAGGTTAGGTTAGGTTAGGTTAGGTTAGGTTAGGTTAGGTTAGGTTAGGTTAGGTTAGGTTAGGTTAGGTTAGGTTAGGTTAGGTTAGGTTAGGTTAGGTTAGGTTAGGTTAGGTTAGGTTAGGT
Source organism: Pammene fasciana (assembly GCA_911728535.1). Classification (NCBI taxonomy): domain Eukaryota; kingdom Metazoa; phylum Arthropoda; class Insecta; order Lepidoptera; family Tortricidae; genus Pammene; species Pammene fasciana. The sequence continues at coordinate 11,124,927 of OU452298.1, forward strand.
TAGGTTAGGTTAGGTTAGGTTAGGTTAGGTTAGGTTAGGTTAGGTTAGGTTAGGTTAGGTTAGGTTAGGTTAGGTTAGGTTAGGTTAGGTTAGGTTAGGTTAGGTTAGGTTAGGTTAGGTTAGGTTAGGTTAGGTTAGGTTAGGTTAGGTTAGGTTAGGTTAGGTTAGGTTAGGTTAGGTTAGGTTAGGTTAGGTTAGGTTAGGTTAGGTTAGGTTAGGTTAGGTTAGGTTAGGTTAGGTTAGGTTAGGTTAGGTTAGGTTAGGTTAGGTTAGGTTAGGTTAGGTTAGGTTAGGTTAGGTTAGGTTAGGTTAGGTTAGGTTAGGTTAGGTTAGGTTAGGTTAGGTTAGGTTAGGTTAGGTTAGGTTAGGTTAGGTTAGGTTAGGTTAGGTTAGGTTAGGTTAGGTTAGGTTAGGTTAGGTTAGGTTAGGTTAGGTTAGGTTAGGTTAGGTTAGGTTAGGTTAGGTTAGGTTAGGTTAGGTTAGGTTAGGTTAGGTTAGGTTAGGTTAGGTTAGGTTAGGTTAGGTTAGGTTAGGTTAGGTTAGGTTAGGTTAGGTTAGGTTAGGTTAGGTTAGGTTAGGTTAGGTTAGGTTAGGTTAGGTTAGGTTAGGTTAGGTTAGGTTAGGTTAGGTTAGGTTAGGTTAGGTTAGGTTAGGTTAGGTTAGGTTAGGTTAGGTTAGGTTAGGTTAGGTTAGGTTAGGTTAGGTTAGGTTAGGTTAGGTTAGGTTAGGTTAGGTTAGGTTAGGTTAGGTTAGGTTAGGTTAGGTTAGGTTAGGTTAGGTTAGGTTAGGTTAGGTTAGGTTAGGTTAGGTTAGGTTAGGTTAGGTTAGGTTAGGTTAGGTTAGGTTAGGTTAGGTTAGGTTAGGTTAGGTTAGGTTAGGTTAGGTTAGGTTAGGTTAGGTTAGGTTAGGTTAGGTTAGGTTAGGTTAGGTTAGGTTAGGTTAGGTTAGGTTAGGTTAGGTTAGGTTAGGTTAGGTTAGGTTAGGTTAGGTTAGGTTAGGTTAGGTTAGGTTAGGTTAGGTTAGGTTAGGTTAGGTTAGGTTAGGTTAGGTTAGGTTAGGTTAGGTTAGGTTAGGTTAGGTTAGGTTAGGTTAGGTTAGGTTAGGTTAGGTTAGGTTAGGTTAGGTTAGGTTAGGTTAGGTTAGGTTAGGTTAGGTTAGGTTAGGTTAGGTTAGGTTAGGTTAGGTTAGGTTAGGTTAGGTTAGGTTAGGTTAGGTTAGGTTAGGTTAGGTTAGGTTAGGTTAGGTTAGGTTAGGTTAGGTTAGGTTAGGTTAGGTTAGGTTAGGTTAGGTTAGGTTAGGTTAGGTTAGGTTAGGTTAGGTTAGGTTAGGTTAGGTTAGGTTAGGTTAGGTTAGGTTAGGTTAGGTTAGGTTAGGTTAGGTTAGGTTAGGTTAGGTTAGGTTAGGTTAGGTTAGGTTAGGTTAGGTTAGGTTAGGTTAGGTTAGGTTAGGTTAGGTTAGGTTAGGTTAGGTTAGGTTAGGTTAGGTTAGGTTAGGTTAGGTTAGGTTAGGTTAGGTTAGGTTAGGTTAGGTTAGGTTAGGTTAGGTTAGGTTAGGTTAGGTTAGGTTAGGTTAGGTTAGGTTAGGTTAGGTTAGGTTAGGTTAGGTTAGGTTAGGTTAGGTTAGGTTAGGTTAGGTTAGGTTAGGTTAGGTTAGGTTAGGTTAGGTTAGGTTAGGTTAGGTTAGGTTAGGTTAGGTTAGGTTAGGTTAGGTTAGGTTAGGTTAGGTTAGGTTAGGTTAGGTTAGGTTAGGTTAGGTTAGGTTAGGTTAGGTTAGGTTAGGTTAGGTTAGGTTAGGTTAGGTTAGGTTAGGTTAGGTTAGGTTAGGTTAGGTTAGGTTAGGTTAGGTTAGGTTAGGTTAGGTTAGGTTAGGTTAGGTTAGGTTAGGTTAGGTTAGGTTAGGTTAGGTTAGGTTAGGTTAGGTTAGGTTAGGTTAGGTTAGGTTAGGTTAGGTTAGGTTAGGTTAGGTTAGGTTAGGTTAGGTTAGGTTAGGTTAGGTTAGGTTAGGTTAGGTTAGGTTAGGTTAGGTTAGGTTAGGTTAGGTTAAGTTT